>JACCGJ010001898.1:0-17876 GCA_013407085.1 Atriophallophorus winterbourni | reverse complement strand
CCAATGTTGAGTAAAACAAGAAGTTTAAACGATCCGGTTCATCAGCGTCATCATCATCATCATCATCAGGAACAGCAGCATACAGTGTTGCATAATCAGCGAATGCATTATCGATCAAGTTTCAATCAATTTTGATCGCCGGCGCATAATGTGAGTAACGTTTACTGTCCAGACTTTGTGACATTTATATTGTGAATACACCAGTTCAGTAACGACTGTGCTTCTTTCTTACTCGTGACTGGGCCACCAGGCCTTAGAGCCAACAAGTGACGACGGGGATGACATTCATTCAAAAACAAGTGGAAAGTAACCGGAAGCTTGATGTTTGATGATGAAGGACACCGAGAGTGAAGCACGGTTATTGTCCACCGCTCAATCAATTTAGTACAGCATGAGCACGGATGTGCAACACTTCGTGCTGTGCGGCTAACACCGTGCTAAATTGATTGGCCAGAAGTAGTGAACTGCAAGCTGAAACTACCATTTTCTGTTCTTTTGCTATCTCCTATCTGTTGAGACCTGGGCAACCTGACAGTATTTTAGCCCATGTGCAGTCTCTGACTGTGCGGCACTTTGTCTGGATCAGGTTTGTGCTTTCATACCATACCATACATACAGCGAGAGCTCAGCAAAACAACATTGCGGAACGATTGAGCATCCTTGTTTTAGTGCTTTAGGAGTATATCTTGAGCGTATTTATGTATGAGAGCACAATCCCGATCCAGGGAAAGTGCCATACAGCCATAGACTGCACAAGGGCTAAGATACTGTCAGGTTGTCCAGGCCTAGACAGATATAAGAAAATGGAAATGTCAGTGGAACCCCAGCGTGTTTCAGTATGCAGTTCCTTACCGGCGGCAAAGCAATTTAGCCTGGTGTTAGCCACACAGCAAAGAAGTATTGCACGTTTGCAAATCCGTGCAGACAACCTTGTATTATTGATCCATGGTCAGGGGATGCATCGATTCAGTAAACGAGATGCTGGATGCTTTTGTAAAAACCAAATAAGTGACATAAGGAGGGGCCTCACACTGATTAATGCAAAATCGAGTTAATGCGTCGAGACGAAAGAGGCCCTAACATCGACGAATTAACGTGATGTCAAGGTATATGAACACGAAACCACTCCACATATAACATAGAACTGACCGATGGGTGCTTCCTCTGACCAGATCGGATATAAGCCGAAGAAACTGGGGCATCCAACACACAGCCAATCACCCCCACGGACCAAATTGATCGATTGCACTACGTTGGGGCAAGCGATTTCGCGCACCTCTCTGCGACGACCTCGAACGCGAACGATTTCGTACACAATCACCGAGCGACGGCCAGCCGCGCAAACGAGGCAAGCGGTGTTCGAGCGACTCATGCCACAGACGAATTGCGAACAAGGCTGAGGGCTGCCGCACTTGATCGGATCCAGATTCATACCCTCAATCATCCCAGAGGGGAAAAATTTCAAGTGACGCTTTTTCTCTGAAAACAAGAACGTTAAGCATTCAGTAGAGATAAAAAAACGTTAGGATTAAATGCATTATGGTTCAATGCTTTGGATCAAACAATAAGTCGGTGTACAGTTTCGTGAACCCTAAACAAACGATACCGCGGCAAGAAGAACCTAATGCGTTTCGGTTTTCTTTCTAACGACTCTACTTGTATCCAATTCATGTTCGACAAATCACAGTATGATAGCATTACAAGCGACGTGCAAATAGTCATATCGAAACTGATGTCTAGGTATAAGTTAAATTATGAATGACAAATTGTACGTTCACGGGCAGAGTACCTCATTTGAAATGAAACATTCGACATCTGATCATCTGACATTTGACTGTCTACGTGCACCATAACTGTGAATGTGACACCGTGTGGACAAGACTAAAGAGTTTCCTCGTCATCTTGGAGAGTATTACACCGGTAGCACGTACCGAGTGCTTATGTGCTTTACAGCCATGACATGTCGAAAATCCTAGCAAGATGGAGAAGGATTCTTTTTGAAGCTCAAGCCTGGGGCCAGACAAAGTGCCAAGCGATGTGAAGCAGGAAAGGCAGATAAGCAAGCGTGAAAAAAACAGCTTGTTTTTGTAGTTTCACTGCATGTGATTTTTTTCATCACGAACACAATAAAATACACCGTCGTAAGGTTTCCGGCCAACTATTAAGTGGATATTTTGGACCCCAACCAGGCAAACGAATACGCCCAACTGAGCCTAGCGCTACGATGAGTTTATTTATCCGAATGCGGCACGTCATGGACTGGCCACCCGATCTTTTCTCCTAGCTTCTATTAGGCTGTGCGAATAAGGCGCGGTATGGTAAACGGTGAGGAGATATTCTTAAAACATGTCCCAAACATCGCAATCGAGCAAGCATCAGCATTTCACTCAGTCCGTGGCCACTTGGTTCTAACAACCGCTTGAGGACTTCTATATTTGTAACGCGACGTTGCCACCGAATGCGAGCAATCCTATGCAGGCAACGGGTGTTAGAAACAGGAAACCGACGGACATCTTCCGCTCGGGTAGACCAGCTTTCGCAGCCATAAAGTAGTGTAGCACGCACCATTGCGTTGTACACCTGGCCTTTAATATGGCGAAAAACATCGCGCAGACGCCACAAATAGTGGTTAGCAAACGCTACACCCGCTTAACGAACACGTTGTGAGATCTTATCCTCGACACAACCGCCAGCATAGATACAACTGTCAAGGTAAACAAAGCTGTCGACCAATTCAAGATTGACATCGCACACAGTTAGATTTGGAAGAGAGCCGCTCCAGTCCTGGGTAAGTACTTTACACATGTTGGACGCAAAACATATGCCATACCTTGAAGTTTCAAGTGCCGCGCGGTCCAGGGCTTGTTGCATTATATGAGGGTCATCTCCCAGAAGTGCCATGTCATCCGCATACTCTAGATCGGTCGCTCGCTCACCCACCAGGCCAGCAAAAGCTTTTCTCAGGACATCGTCGATCGCGAAGTTAAAAAGGAACGGCGAGATAGGGCGGCCCTGCCGCACCCCGCTGGAGATATTGAACGAGGACGACAATTGTCCGTACGCTCGAACCCTGCCGAAGTTTGGCAATATAATGCTTTCAAGATCCAAACATACTTCTCGGACACTCCATGTCTCAGCAGACAGTTCCAAAGACTTTCACGATCGATTGAATCGAATGCCGCTCGGGCGGGGCCTTTGAATCGGCCGTGCTCAAAATCAATGTTTTCATGCGTTTTTATTTTTTCAGTCAACACGGAACCTTTTGTTTTTGAAACGTTTTAACATGTCGCGAACATGTAAACGAAGGACGTTTGATGCCCCGCGCGCTTTAAATGCTGCGCAATATTTTTATTTTGAAGGATGGGGAATTTGCTGCGCCGGTCAAAAAAATGCCAAAGAAAACTTATACATGGGGGTTTAAAAATCGTGCAGCATGACTTTCCAACAACTTCCATCACAATCACACACCCTAATGCCTGCAGACGAAACCGAAGCTGTTTTCGATTTGAATGTGACTGGCAATTTCAAATTTTCCCATCAACGTTTGACGTCCCTCTTATTCGCATTGAAATTCTGTGTTTAAACTATTTTGATTAACTGAAAATTCGTTTTAACGAATAAAGTTTTCTTCTTCTTCTAGTTGGCCTACGAAATGCGTGGCGTTGCTCCAGTAACTGACGGAGCGTGAAAATTTGATCTATACACTCCCGACCGGCACGAAACCCAGTTTGCTTCTCACGGATTTGCTCTTCCCGTAATATTCAATCGGTGAAGCAGGATGGAGGTCCGTATTTTGAGAGCTACTGAAATGAGACTGATACCCCGATGATTTTCATAGGAATCGCATCGTCCTTTTTTGAAAATCGGAGCAATTATTGATTCTCTCCAAGGGATCGGAACGTGCTCATATGTTGGCAAACAGCGCTTGAAGTTCGCAAACTAGGGCGAAAATGCAATTTTTGAACAATGACGGTACCAAGGCATCAGTACCTGATGCCCGATGCGCTTACGGCTCCGGAGTATCTTGTAAATCTCTGATTGAGTGGGAGCCTCGAAAGTAATTGACCATCGGGTACAGTGTTCCATATCCTCGAAATCAGTGGGTGCAGAAGGCCAGTTAAACTGTGCCTTAAAAATTGGCCAACCATCTGCTTCACGCATCAGATCGCTGATGCCTGGTCGGCCGCTTCCAGTAGTTTTAAAAAGTTGAAACAATTTTCTGAAATTGCCTACAGCTGCTGCAGATTACATTTCCGTAGCCTTAGAGCTCCACCAACGTTTCCTGTCGGTTCTCAAACTGGCAACAAGTTTACGTTTAGAAAGCCTTCGTGACGCATCGTGTATGCTATCAGCAGAAAGCAACCGACGTTCGTCCATTAATTGGAAAGAATTCGCAGAAACCCAGTGTTGAGCTACACGGGAAGTCAGCCCACAACTATCCAACGCGGTTGTTTCGAAGGAGGTTTGTATCCCACTCCATTTGACTAATAAGCCTGAACCACAGGCAGTGAGTTGAGACTGAGTTTGTCTGACCTCTATCCATCGACCTTCCTGGTATGCCGGCACCAAGAATACCACCCAGTAAAACTCAATGGGTCATCGAGATACACAAAACATCACACCACGTTAAGGTCCACTCTCAGCGCGACGATTAGACACAGACACACGGGGATAAGGCGCCTATACCTCGAATCAAACATGCACATAAGGAAATATAGTGAACGAAAAGAGTGTGCGGTACTTGTGTACTGTGCAGGCTCACTGCGCTAGATTGATTTACCACTAGTAGTGAGCTTGGCGGAAACACGTTAGAGTCTCATTGCCAATTCTATATCTATTTTCATTCTCATATCTGTGTAGGCCTCGGCAACCTGAGAGTATCTTAGCCCCATGCAGCCTATGACTTTGCGTGGATCAAGCTTGTGATTTTGTTGTTGGCCTCCGTCGGTCGATGTCGATCATGGATGTACATCACATCGCATGAATTTCATGTTTTGCAGCTTTTTGAATGACTAAACAGTCCGATTCGGGAGGAACAATCTCTCCCGCAGCGCTTGCAACGATAGTCAGAACTCTGTTGTATTGCATCAGTTGCACGCCGGCGGCGTGATCTGCGTTCAGCAGCCAGGAGCTGTATTTGCTCCTCCCCGGCTTGCAGTCGACGCTTTACACAATGCCTCCAAAGTGAGCGGTCAAGAGCAAGTTCTTCCCAGCTTGCGGGGTCAATGTCAAGAGCTTTCATATCTCTTTTGCAAACATCTTTGTACCGCAAGTGCGGTCTGCCCAATGTTCGACTTCCTAATTGCAACTCACCGTAGAGTAGATCTTTTGGAATACGACCATTTTCCATTCTATAGACATGACCAAGCCACCGCAGGCGGCGCTGACGTAATAGGGTGAACATGCTCTGTAGACCAGCTTTTAAAAGCACTTCAGCGTTAGTCACTCGGTCCATCCACGATATGTTCAAGATACGACGGATGCTTCGTAGATGGAAAGCATTCAGCTTCCGTTCGTGTCTTGCGTGGGTGGCCCAGGTTTCACTGCCGTATAGTAAAGCATTTAGTACGCACGCGCTGTATACAATCATCTTTGTCTTTACAGTCAGCTTGCGGTTACCCCAAACACGAGAGTTCAATCGGGACAAAATGACAGCTGCTCTGCCAATCCGCTTATCAATCTCCGTGTCTAGCGAGAGGTTATCCGCAATGGTTGATATGTGAAATGATGTACTGGTTCAAGCTGACAGTTTCCAACAGTGATGATTGATGGCGATACAGTCCCTTGACCAAGGACTTTGGTCTTGCTCATGCTGATTGTTAGGCCAAAGTCTTTGCATGCCAGCTTGTGATTTAATACAGGGATTATGCAGACAGAGCGACATCAACGTGACAGCTGCTTTTACTGTAACGCATCCTCGCCACTTCACTTGAGAGCATACAAGATTAATTAAACATTCCGAGATATCTCAACAAGATTTTTAGGCATATCGCTAAGGGTAGCAGGCCAACGCGAATTTTGGTCTTTTAGACCTCAACCTGGGAGATACAATAGTTTAGTAGCACATTAATCTAATTTTTGAACAGCAAAAGCCGACAACAACGCAAAACAGTTTGCGAACATTTTTATCGGAAAGCCAACCGAGTTAGAAAAGGGATTAAGCAGATGAAACAGTACAAAAACGTAAATGCGAAGCCAACCAAACAAATCGTCTCACCTTGTATCAACACAATCAGCTGGAAGTCTTCCGCAAGCACTTCAACCTGATAAACCGGTTTCTTTTCCCCACAACGAGAAATGGCTAAGGAAAAACAAAAAAACCCGATATGTTTAACCGAGAATGTTGCGAATACAATTTCGAACAAGACACCGATTGAACGGTAGAAATGTTGTCCAAGTCAAATCATGTTAGAGGTAGATTTTCCCAGATGTGAGGCTAGTGTCTATTTAACCGAAATGGTTCGTGACCAAAACAATCAATCGATGTAGCACGATGTTAGCCGCAAAATACCATTGCACAAATGCGTGTCGAGCTTGATAGGAAAGAACTTGTTTGCTGTCAGACAGCGCTGGACAGGGTTGACAGTCTTCTACATCGCAAATGGTCTCACCCGGATGAATGGAACAGCGAGAAAGCAATAGCAGGGAGTCCGCAACAACTTCTCGATTGTCAGAGATGAAAATGATCGTAGCATGACCAAAAGGGGCGTCGCAGAAACCCAAATTAGTTGATGCACTAAGCGGATGTATTATTATAATTATCATTATATACATGGCTGCTGCAAAAGTGCTACACAATGTGATAGACTACATGTTGGGGGAGAAAAACTCAGAATACCCGAGACGGGATAAAACAATAATAAAACGACTGCGAGAATAACGATGTTCTCACATGCTATTCCGAAAAACAACAACAATAATTCGGCATAAGGTTAAACGATAAAAAAACACTTCGAAAATGAAACGTTAAAGGAAAGCAGCGTAAACAAGATAGTGAGATATATTTGAGGATTGATCGGGAATGCATAATCATAAAAAAAGAAAGTTTGCAATGAATTGATTCGAGAATTTTTGGGGAACGGTTTGCTTTTAAAGCAGACCAAGAGTGTTGCTACGGTTGAAATGATTTACCTGACCAGGCGTAAGTTACTTTCAATTGATACACCCCACGCATGTTGTGTAATCTCTTAATTATTTTGTTTGTGTGACCAACATTTACTTTACTTTTGTGCGACTATCTCCTCCTGGAGCATGAGTCGGCTTCAATGAAGATTCTTGGGAATTTGGGTACAAAGCGGCGTCCCCAACACCACTCGGCGTTTGTTCGAGTCAGCTTCTCTAGCCTTTGCACAACCAAGTGCGACCTGCAAGGCAGCAGGGAGTTGCCAGAAAGAGGTGGTCTACCAGACTCTTTTCCAGGTTTTTCCTCAGGGTTTTCTCCCGAAGCCTTTCCCGCGATCGGGTATCCCGCAAGGCAGTGGAGGCTTAAAATCAAGGTTTTCCATCCCTTAGATGAAATGCCCTCCCAGGCTAACGAGCTACATCTGCCCGAAGCAAACTGGTTTTCAGGCGCCAGTCACTCGCCCTTGCCCCTTCTCCTGTTGGTAGAAGCAGTTCCGCCGGGCTCGGAGAGCCACACGTGCAGGCAAGAAGCTGGACTTAGTTGTCAGAGGCTATTTGAGACGCATGCCATATGGGAGCATTTTATAAACAACGGGAGCTTATCCCCACTGCCACCCCCGGCTATGACAACTTTTGGAACTCTGACCAACATTTGCTGACCAATAAGCCCGCTTACGTAATTAATCGGCAGACTAGGGGTTACGAACGTTGATCGGTATCGGGAGATATCAACCCTATTCACCGCATTTTTATCCGCCTCATGACTTTCGCCTCTTGGACTGAGAGAGCTTCTGTCAGAAGCGAAACGTCACCAAATCTGAGGGATGCGATATACTCTGGTCTGGCAAATAAAAAGCCAATTCCGTTTTTAATGAACTTGCAACCAGATATATAAAATTCTGACATAAATAATGGTCCTGATAAAGTTCTGTGGAATATCCACGTACATTCATGCTTTAAATCCACGACATGAAGTCCATCCTCCGCTCCAATGAGAATTCGATCCTCGTCTGGAAAAAGAAGATGAAATAAACAAATGACATTTACATACAAATTGAGGGCACACACGCACAAGGGATTGCATGACGACATACCCAAAACACATGCTGACAAAATTTGTTTCAAATGCAACGAAGCTGGGTCGATTAGTTCGTGTGGATGAGGGCACTAGAATAAAAAAGAGGTAGATGAGTGTGAATTTCGAGAGAAGAAAACCTCCACGCATAACGGTTTCAAACACTCACTTCGCCTTCTGGAAGCGTGGAAATATTACGTTGAATCAAGCGGGCACTGTCGTCGATTGTCTTCAACCACCGATCTCGCAAAGCAGGAGTGTCGAACAAGACGAAAAGGGATGCACAAGGAACACGATTGTCCAAAGTGATCTGAAAGTGTGCAGATTGGGGTTGAAAACGGTTCTGTACTTAGTTACAGAAGTAGGATAGCGACTGCTTTTAAGACGGAAATCGCATATTTTCATCGAAGAGAAATTGTAACTCAGGCATTCGCGTGCGAATTGACTGCGCTTTGAGAGCAAAGAGAAACCGTTTATTCTGAAGAAAGGCTAGACTGCTAAAAATTAAGAAAAATGCACACTGATAAGGCTTATCGAATACATAAAAGCTTTTCAACTTGAACCGGTTGAGAGCACACACTAAAGTACGAAATGTGCTAATCCGTGACTTGCTGGATGACGAGAATGCAGTCATTATTGCTCACTTTCAAGAATACCTTGATGGTCTCTGATGGGCTATTTTTCGTTGGTACGCAAAACAATCACAATAATACCGGATTAAAAAAATGATGACACACATAATTAAATACACTGCCGCCATTGAATTCGGTTTGCAGCCATATCTCGTAAGGTTTCCAGCCAACTATTAGGTGGAGCTTTTGGACCCCACCCAGGCAAACGAATACGCCCAACTGAGCCTAGCGCTACGGTGAGTTTCTTCATCCCAACGCGCCACGTCATGGACTGGCCACCCGGTCATTTATCCCTGCTTCTACCGGGTTCTGCGAATAAGGCGCGGCACGGTAAACGGTGAGGAGGCATTCTTAAAACATGTCCCAACCATCACAAACGAACAAGCATCAGCATTTCTCTCAGTCCGTGGCCCACCTGATCATTTTGCAGACATCTATATTTGTAACACGATGCTGCCACCGAATGCGAGCAATCATCCACAGGCAACGGGTGTCAATGGAGCATGAAACCATCTAGTGTTTGTGATGTAAATCCTTCGTCGACATCAACCGAAGAAGGCCAACAACAACAACAGATTACACTCGCGCACCTCTGGATAAATACAAACGAGTTGAATAAAGCGAATAGGGATGCTACTCAAAACAATAAAGTAGCTATAATCCTAAAACAATCATTGCAAAAAATGCTCAATCGGGCTGCTGCGCTAGGGTGCGATGCAGACTTCTTTTCACAATGTCAACACAAAATAAGTGAAGAGAAGATTGGGCGTTGAAATGAAACAGCGATGAAACACATTGTTCACACACCTTCAAAATTCTTTGAATCTCGTTTGGCTTGGCATGAATCACATCATCGCGGGTAACGGGGGTGATTTGGAAACCTGAGCTGCGTAAGTCCACAATGCGAGTGGGTAAATTGGACACATATGACATGGAAACATTTCCAACGGAACCCGATGAGTTGTTTTGCTTGGACCAAGGAAACTGCGCGGCTGGTGGTGAGACGTTACCGGAACTACTGTTGGCTGTTCCATCGGAGACCTTGTAAATGGGAAGGAGCGGGCTCAACCATCAATAGAAAAAGTCACAGCACAGTGAATAAACAAGGATACACAACCAGGGAATCGAAACAGCATTATTGTGCATCTAGTTGAAAATAATCCGAATACACACAATCGATATTACTTTGAGCAAGTCCCCAGACGTACGGATTGAATGTATGTATGAAAGCACAAGCATGATCCAGGCAAAGTGCGGCACAGTAAGAGACTGTCCGAGGGCTAAGATACTGTCAGGTTGTCCTTACTGACAGGAGAAGGGGCGAAGGCGGGTGACTAGCGCCTTAAAACCAGTTTGCTCCGGGCAAATGGAGCTCGTCAGCTACTGGCAATCCATCTAGGGGAAGGAAAACCCTGACCCTAAACCCCCACTGCCTTGTGGGTCACCCGATTGCAGGAAAGGCTTCGGGAGAAAACACCGAGGAAAAATCCGGAAAGAAGTCCCGTAGATAGATAACTGGCGCACAGTGCGTTTATCTGCCAACTCCCTGCTGCCTTGTAGGTTGCACTTGGCTGTGCAAAGGCTAGAGAGGTGTACTCGAACAAACACCGAGTGGTGCTGGGGACATTACTTGTACACTACCCCCAAGAAACTTCATGATGATGTCTCAATGGGTCTGCGTACCGTCAACGGAGTTCGCAGGTGGGAACGAGACTGGATCACGATCTGCAACGATCTCGCCTCCGATCGACGTGCGTGGGCTGGTGCGATCCGAGACATCAATGAAGCCGGCTAATCCACCCGTGGAGCCAGCCGCACAAAAGTAAAAAAAGTAAAAGGTTGCCCAGGCCTAGACAGATATGAGAAAGAAAATAGAAAATACGGATTGAATTTCACCGAGAAATACATTACAGGCGATCCCAGCCATGCAGAAATTACAAATTCTCGCGCGTGTGTTCCGGTCGACTGAAGATTGTTAGGTGAAAGAAAGAGCTGAGCCCTACCGAGATGGAATAGAAAATTCAACCAAGCAGAAAGTTTACGAGTACGACCATTGCAAGATCAGTTAACCCCAAGCGGTTTGCAGATCGATTTGATGCGATTCGGCGTTTTTCTGATGAGCGCGTTTTGTATGTATGCATGTACACATGAACGTATTGAAATCATAGGCCTTGGTCAGGCAAACTGTACAATCGTCTAAATCTTGCTAATTTACCCACGCCCAGGAAGAAATCTAGTATGGAGATGATGGCAGTAAGACTGCAACGTGTTTCCCGAGTGTCAACAAGGTTTACGCTTGTACGTCACCGAGGAATAAGGTTGGCACGACCAAGCTGTTCAATCACGTAGATAGGGTTAAACCCATGGTCTCGAAAAAAGATCGTACCAACCTTATCCAACAGTGGCATACAAACGCAAACCATGTTTACCATTCCTCCCAATCTTACTGCGTCTATCTGATGAGTGCCAACAGCACGAAACCGGTAGTGGGGTGGTTTGTGTGTGTATGTGATGGAAAAGCATGCAAATGAAGATCTTTGAATGCAACGTAGAGGTACAGCATGAGACATGAATCTGAGCATTAATGACCTCAAATTGCAAACCAATTGAAGTTCCGGATGACGACCAGCTGGTGCGCCACGAGATGAAAATTGAGATTCCCTAGTATGTATGAAATCTGAAGCCTGATCTAGGCAAAGTGCCACACAGTCACAGACTGAACATGGGCTAAGATTCCCTAGTAATATAGTCCAGTCAGAGACAAACTGATAGTATGGTTCCAAAGGTTGTCATACCCGGGGGTGGCAGTGTGGATACGCTCCCACTGTTTATAAAATGCTCCCATATGGCACGCGTCTCAAATAGCCTCTGACAACCAAGTTCAGCTTCTGGCATGCACGAGTGGCTTCCCGAGCCCGGCGGAACTGCTTCTACCAACTGGAGAAGGGGCGAAGGCGAGTGACTGGCGTATGAAAACCAGTTTGCTTCGGGCAGATGGAGCTCGTTAGCCTGGGAGGGCATTTCATCTAAGGGAAGGAAAACCCTGATTTTAAACCTCCGCTTCCTTGCGGGATACCCGATCGCGGGAAAGTCTTCGGGAGAAAAACCTGGGACAGAGTCTGGTAGACCATCTCTTTCTGGCAACTCCCTGCTGCTTTGCAGGTCGCACTTGGTTGGGCAAAGGCTAGAGAAGTTGACTCGAACAAACGCCGAGTGGTGCTGGGGACGCCGCTTTGTACCCAAATGCCCAAGAATCTTCATTGAAGCCGACTCATCCTCCAGGAGGAGATAGTCACACACAAACAAACAACAAATCATCATTATCTAATACAGCAATAGAAAAATAAGAAAAATGGCTTTATCCGTGTACATGAATTTTCAGCAATTAAATTAGTCTTACCACGAAATTAAGAAAATAAATGACCACTGACTCTCGACATCAAAATTTTCAATTGTCTTTAACTTCGAGACAGCCTCTGATTTGGTAACCGTGTATCCAGCAAAGTAGGGAACAATATAATTTCTGAACCTTCTAGTTCATGAATAAGGTATGACATTTCGGCTTCGCGCGGAGGAGACCGATTGACAGGCAGTGATTATGCATCATCTGCTGTATTCACGAGTTAAAACTGCGGGTACACAAATAATAACGTAATACCTCTCTTCTGGTTAACAGAATATCCAGGAGATATGGAAAAATTACAGTGTTGCGCAGATGTACTGCGGAAAAATGCATGCAAAAAACGAAAAATTTAAATGCATCTGAAGATCAAGTAACCGTCGCTTTTCAGCGATAGCACCACGTTCAATATAGGGAACAGAGTAGGGCTTGGTCATGTGAATTATTAGTCACACCCCATGCGGATACCGTTTCTATATGATGAGTGCAAACAGCATGAAACCGGCCGTAGGTTGTGATGGAAATGCATGCAAATGAATATATTGTTTTATGGTTATGTGTTTTAAACCATCTACATGTATCTGATTGAACAGGTTGCTTGTGCCAGCCTTATCCAACAATAGCTTACACATTCACACCTGGTTTACCATTTCTCCACGGTTTTAAGGCATGTTGATTGTAATCGTACTGTCCATACCTAATTTTGATTTTGTGCGACTATCTCCTCCTGGAAGATGAGTCGGCTTCAATGAAGAGTATTGGGAATGTGGGTACAAAGCAGCGTCCCTAGCACCACACGACGTTTGTTCTAGTCAGCTTCTCTAGCCTTTGTACAACCTAGTGCGACCTGCAATGCAGCAGGGAGTTGCCAGAAAGAGGTGGTGTGCACCAACTAACCGCCCACGAGATTCTGCTCCAGAATATTCCTCAAGAGTTTTCTCCTGAAGCCTTTCCCGCGATCAAGTATCCCACAAGGGACCGGAGGGTTAAAATCAGGGTTTTCCTTCCCTCAGATGAAATGCCCTCCCAGGCTAACGAGCTCCATCTGCCCGAAGCAAACTGGTTTTCAGGCGCCAGTCACTCCCTACCTGATGACTGTGACTGAAATACATGTAAATAAGTATTTTGTGATCAACAATTCGTTGTTGCTCATTTTTATTATTAATAACCCCCTATACTAAGCAAGATTCAAGAGTTTATGGTCACAAAATCACATAGCTTCACAATTACCATATCATAGTAAATATACGTACAGGAAATAGGTATAAAATAAACATGTAATGTCAAGTATAGTCAAGTTGTATAGTTACCATGAGTCAATACGCAGGTGTCGTCAAATCGTTATGCAACAAATAAGTATCCAAATTTCGAATAAACGTTCCGATGCTGGGAGAGATGACAAGAGTTTCGGGTAGGGAATTCCAAAGGAAACAGACACGTACACAATAAAAATATCGGCGACAGCTGATACGGGAGTGGGGAATTTTCAGTGTCGCTGAGTGGCTGCGTGTATGACGTGAATCACGGTATTCGAATAAATGTTTTAAGGGATGATGTGGGGTATTCAATATTTTATATGTCAGTATCACATCGCTTCGAAGGCTTCTTTGGAGGGGAGTGGGGAGCCTCAGTTTTTTTCAATCGTTCCTCGTACGCTAGTTCACGGAAACCTCTTACGAGTTTGGTTGCGCGATGGTATATTTTGTCAAGCAATATTATATCCTTTTTTAACCACGGATTCCAAGCTTGTGATGCATGTTCCATGGTTGGAATTATATAGGCGTTCATGATGGTGGGCAAAGTTCCAGGCGAGAAGGTTTTGAAGATCCGTCGCAGCATACCTAGAAGCTTCGAAGCACGCTTGTAGATAATCTCACAATGCAGGCTGTTCTTCAGGCTGCCGCATACCCAGACTCCAAGATCCCTTTTCGATTCTGTCCAGCTGAAAAAAGTTTGCCCAAAGTGATACTGGTACTGGAATGGCTTACCAATTTGCAGCACCTTGCATTTTTGGATATTGAATGGCAAATTATTCCGTACCGACCATTCGTGTAGAGCATCTAGATCACGTTGCTGTATTTCGCAAGTGGTTCGTACCAAGAAGGTTATTTAACTCACGAAACAGGGTCGAATGAAATTGGGATCCACGGTCAGTGGTTATGGTTGATGGAACACCAAAGTTGCTAATCCAGCTTTGCAGGAAAGTTTTCGCCACCGTTTCCGCACTAATGTCAGGAATAGGAACAGCTATGGGCCAACGGGTGAAACGATCAATACAAGTGAGAATGTATGTAAAACCATTGGATATAGCCATAGGACCTACTAGATCGATGTGGACATGTTGGAAACGTTCGCGCGGTAGAGGAAATAATCCTGGGGCGCTGATGGTATGACGCTGTACTTTGCTGCGTTGACACTGGATGCAAGATTTAGTCCATGATTGAATGTCTTTATGCATACTCGGCCAGATAAAACGCTCGCTGATAAGTTTGCGAGTAGCGCGGATACCGGAATGAGATAGACCGTGGATTTGATCAAAAACAATTCGTCTGAATGAAGCGGGAACCAAAGGACGGGGTTGGGTAGTAGAAAAATCACACAATATATGCAAGTTTGAATTGGGCACAGGAATTTGTCGAACACGAGAAAATGATGATGTGTCGTACTGTTGGAGTTCCGGGTCGTTCTGTTGAGCAAGGGCTAGCTGCTGTAGATCCAAAGGGGAATGACGGACTGCAGAAATTTCCATACGGGAAAATGCATCAGCAACAGTATTGGACGGTCCAGACAAATATTTAATATCACTTGTGAATTGGGAAATAAAGTCCAAATGTCGGATCTCACGAGGTGAATATTTATCTGAAGCAGCAGCAGTGAAATTGCGACCTTCTAGCAAATGGCGAAAATGACGTATTGCATAATAGATGGCCAACAATTTACGACCAAACGTACTATATCGTGTCTGAGCTGGTTGGAGACGTCGGGAAAAGAAAGCAAGTGGTTTGGTGATACCGTCGACTTCTTGTTGAAGGACTGCACCGACTGCTTCTTGAGAGGCGTCTGTGGCGAGTGATAACTCCGCATTGAAACACGTAGACATGTACGTCAGTGAAGTAGCTGCGTTCAAGGCAGATTTTAAACATTCGAACGACTTGATGGCGTTGTCATTCATCTTAAAATCGCGCTCCTTTCCGCGTAGTAAATCTGTCATTGGCTGTGATACAGCGGCACAATGTGGAATGAACCGCCTATAATAGTTCACAAGACCGAGAAAACGTCTCAACTGGCGAAGGGAAGTAGGACAGGGATACTCACTGATGGTAGATACTTTTCGTGGTACAGGTTTGATACCAGAGCTGTCGACAAAATGACCGAGGATTTCCAAAGAAGCAACTCCAAACAAACATTTGTCAGGATTGACAATAATGCCGTAATGTGACAAACGCTGAAAAACTGTACGCAGGTGTTCAACGTGTTCTGTGGGAGTGGAACTGGCGATAAGAACATCATCAATGTACACATGAACAAAAGACAAACCTTGAAAAACCTGATCCATGAATCTCTGGAATGTTTGAGCAGCATTTCGTAGGCCAAATGGCATTTTTAGAAATTCAAACAAACCGAATGGAGTGTGATTGCGGTCTTTGGGATGTCTTCTTCAGCGACGGGTATCTGATGATAGGCACGAACTAAATCCAACTTGGAGAAAACGGATTTGCCGTTAAGGGATAGGGCAGAATCGTGTATGTGGGGGATAGGATAACGATCAGGGACAGTCACTCGATTTAGGGCACGATAATCACCACATGGACGCCAGGCGTCCGCTTTGTTCTTTTCAACCATGTGCAGAGGGGTAGCCCAGGGAGAATGAGAGGGTCGAATGATACCAAGCTCCATCATGTGCTCGAATTCCAATTTGGCAACTTCAAGCTTTTTGGGAGCCAATCTGCGAGGTTTGTTAAAAATTGGCGGACCGCGGGTCAAAATATGGTGTTTGACATCGTGTTTGACAGGAGTAGTAGAGGATGAAGGTTTAAAAATATCAGAAAATTCTGTCACGAGGGAACTGTATGTAGAGGATGTGTCTGGAATAAGCACACGAATTGTTTGTATGGGTGAATTACAGAAAACTCCTAATGTATTAAGCTTTGTTAAATTGTCAATGAGCTTACGATTAGCCAAATCAACAGAAAGATTAAAATTAGAAAGGAAGTCTGCACCCAAAATTGGCACTTTTACATCCGCCACAATTAAAATCCACTTAAAATTGCGTCGTAGACCTAGATCTACAGAAATGGAACGCTTACCGTAAGTGGAAATTCGGGTACCATTCGCCGCTCGGAGAGTCAGGGGGGATTGGTTCTTGCGGTCTGATATTGTGGGTGGGACAACGCTGACTTCCGCACCAGTGTCGATCAGAAAACGCATTCTGGTTGAACCATCGCTGACGTGGAGTAGACGGCTAGTGGTATTGCCAGACAGAGATGCCGTGTCTACTGCCTGGCGACGAAGTTTCCCTGGTTTTCAGTATCAGTGGTAAAAGTACATGGCGACGTGCAGTGAATAGCCTTCGCGCCAAATCGACGGTGGTAGTAACAAATAGTAGGTCTATTTGAGCGACTGTTGGATCTGCTTTTAAACCGCTGAGAAGATCTCCCACGAGAGGTACTCCGGGCACGAGAAAGGTTTTGGATGTGCAAGAATTCCTTGAACTGGGATTTCAGGTCAGAAAGTTCTTTCTCAAGGGAATTAGGAAAATTAGGTGTGGGGTTTGGGGATACACTTGAGATGGACACATTGTGTGCAATGTGATGAACTTCATCTGCCACCTTGGCGAGTCGGTCTAGGCTGGTGGTATCATCCATGACGGCCAGCACTTTACGAATTTCTTGGGAGAGGCTCTGCAGCCATATTTGTCGCAATACACTGTCGTTAATTTGTTGACCGCCATACAATTGCTTGAGGTGCCGCAAATGTTGGGAAGGGGAACGGTCATCATGTTCGGCGCCAGAAAGTAGCTTGCGTAAGTTTTGTTCGTCAGTCGAGCCAATGCGGGAAATCACAGTTGATTTCAGGACATCGTAAGGATTGATGGACGGACGGGTGTAAATCAGATCAGCAACTTCCTTGGCAACTAAAGGCGGGAGCATGCCAACAACACGATTGTACTGTGTTCGTTGCGTCGTGACGCGATATGATTCAAATAGCGCTTCAATTTGTGCAAACCATAAACGAGGATCACTCATATCAAAAGTGGGTAATGTAAAATGGCATATTTTCTCCTCTGCGACGTCGGTGGATTCACTGTCAGATTTCATGTTGATAAAAATAGTGCGCGAAATGAGTAAGCCAAATGCGTAAACGGGAATGCGTGAAAAAGTAATCCAAATTCGGGCTAACCAATTTGTAGCGGTTGATCCAGCGGAGATTTCACCACTAACAAAGTACGTCTCTGGTTATTGAACGCAATAAACCGGAACACAGTTCTCAACGTAACACGGCATACAAATCCCAAACAATCAGACGATAGACTTGTCCCAAAGCAGAACACGAGCGCGGCGTGAATCGTATATTCAAATTGTGTACATATTTTACATGGTTCATTATAACAAAACAAATGACAAAATATGTAGGATTGACGTAATAA
>JACCGJ010001896.1:0-10356 GCA_013407085.1 Atriophallophorus winterbourni | reverse complement strand
GCCGACTGCGCCATCAGTTTCAATTTCGATCATGTTCTGACGTTCCATTTCGCAACGAAAATCAAACTGACTCACCACCGCTGAGGCCGCAGCAAAATGTACGGTTAAAAAAAAAACAAATCAAAATAATTTCAGAACAAGCGTTAAACGCCCTTCCGTTGCTCCCACGCCACAATTTGGTCAAAAGGGTAATCGCTAACCAAAGTCCGATGTACTTTTCGCATCGGGTGTGCACATCACAACAGCGTTAGCGTCGATGTTGCGAAAATGGGGTGAAGGTGAAACAAACGATACATGTGTGTGCGATGGCACATGTCCGGAAAATGAAAATCGTGAGTGCGAGTGCTGTGAAATGAAGGTTGGACGTCAGCCTACACTGAGGGTTCGAAAAACTGATCGATTGAAACCTGAAACTTAACGAATGACGGTACAACGAAGAACTTTGGAGGGTAGCCTGCTGTCGGAACTGTCCAAACTCATTCTAACATTAGCGATAGTAGTCATGTGCCATTATGGGTCTGGAACAAAAGCATCCAGAAAAAGTAATGCGAAACCAGGGTCATGATTTCTATCTCAACATCACTTTTTGGAATTCAGTAATTCTAAACGTCAGTATCACAGCAGTGTACGAGAAAAAAATTACACATGCTTCCAGGATCGTTTTTATTCTCGCAATTCTCATACTAAGTTTATTTTCGAAACACTAAATCATGGTTCGTCGTGTAACCAACGAGATGACATAAGGCGAGACACTGTCTTCGCCCGTAAGTTTTTATTCCCTGACAGGCCTCGGAGACCGCTGTTTAACTCCGGGATCTTTAGCACAGTCACAGACTGCCCGTGGGCTAAGATATACTGTCAAGTTTCCCAGACCTAGACAGATGTGAGAACGAGAATAGCAATGGCAGTGAGACTCCAGCGTGCATTCGCATGCAGCTCACTACGGGTGGCAAACACACCAAGTAGCGCATACGCTTCTTCTAACCCAAACACTAATCACCAGCGAACATAACGAGACAGACAGTTTCATATTTGCAGCCACACCGCGAGATAAAATCACACTAGCGAGCATATACGTATAGACACACACAAAGAGAGAGAGAGCGAAAGAATGATGTCAACATGTAACAGGGATGAAAAGCCCCCAACCACTGTGGCCCACCAGCAAATGATACATGATTAGCATAAACTGTGCAGTGCAAAGGGTGTGAGAAGAACAATATAAAGAGGATAGGATAAACACACATAAGACATAAGCATGTTATGGTGGTACTAAGATCGGTCGGTGCCTATACAAAAGAGTCAAATGAGGGAGGGACATGTTGGAAACGAGTGTGCAGCACGTGTTCGGGTCACTTGGATGAGCAAGTGAAGACAACGAACAACACTGACGGAAACCCGCGGCACGAGTGACACCACGGCGATTGGTCAACCATTAGAACAAAGAGGCACCACCGGGCTGATTGATTCCGTTTTGAGATAAGATACCACGGCGCATGCGTTTGGACGGTGAGCCCATGGCTTCCGGTGGTCCTAAAACAGTCGGAGAGTATAGCGTGAATTGAAGCATCTCAAACGGGGAACAAAATGAGCTAAAAGCGGGGAAACATGCCGAAGAACATTCGATCTAGGTGAGGAAGATATGGCAACTCAAGCCTCACCGACTAAGACGGAATTCGATTGAAACCAGTTCTATGTTTCAGCTACCAAGCTCATTCGACTGCGCACGGTATAACATGGAATGGGAAAATGCATATCACCAATGCTCATAGGTTTCACTTGAATTATTGACAACCGTTCTACTTCACCGACTGGTTTATCAACATTACTTAGACAAACAGTATTAAAGGATGCATGCATGCATGAAAGCACAAGCTTGATCCAGACAAAGTACCGCAAAGTCATTGACTGCACGTGGGCTACGATACGGTCAGGTTGAACAGGCCTAACATTAAAAGATTACCGCTACACAATCACGACAGACGGATCGCCAAAAGGAGGGACAAATGCAGAGATGATACGGCTGCCATGATCTCGAGAATACGATCTGACAATGTACTGAAGGACGGCATTAGAACCGAAGTGAAAACAGAATCGGAACAGGGTGGACAATGATCAATGGACTCAATTTAGCCACCCTAGTTGCGAGACAATTATGAGTAAAGCGTTTAATGCGGCCAGACAATATACAAAACGGTGAGAATCTTTGTGATCAATATAGGGTGCTTTAGTTCCGGATATACACCGCGTAGATGAACGTTGAAGCCTAGCGATGAAAACGAACAGTCAAACAGTTGTGACAGATGAACGGGGCCAGAACAAAGTTGTCAGCACCAACTCAGTTGCAAGCATTTTAACAGGTATGCAGCGATACAAAAGCACTCGGTATCTGCAACGATGCATTGTTAGCCGTGGTGATGCTACAAAAGTTGTAGTGTGAGCAGCCAACACCGCGTTAAGTTGATTGCTGTTGGTGATGATGAAGAAGGCAACAAAATCATGCACCGATAGTGCGTGGTTTACGAGTGTAGTTTCTAATGTGCATAAGCACATGTTCACATCCAGCACAAGCTGTTTGAAAACGAAGAAGGAGTCTAAGACAGTCAAACGCAATACATACTACGAGCTGAAATGCACTGGCCACGAACAACTCTCTCGCCCTTCACATTTCTAGTAACTTTTCAGCTTGCTGTGAGATTCGCATAAGTCATATTTTATACACTTGTCCTATCCAAGGACATTGTATGGTGCACAGGCAAAAACTGAAGTCACCAACCTATCAACGGGGTTATCGGGCTCCGAACTGGAAATTCCCAGAAAAGGGCGTATGAACCGCTTCGTCGGTCACCTGCCACCGATAGGTTCGAACGTATCCGCTCCACATGCCTTTTTGGTAAGGCTCGGGGGTGGGACCCCCTAACGAAATCGCCTCTACTTTCGGTGTAGGCCACCGGTTAGTATCATGCCTACGTTCAACGATGCCGATGACCACGCTTTTGTACCCCCCCCTTCCTCTCTTGTACATCTCATTGTTTATGTTAAACTGTCACTATATTGTATCAGATTGTGAAATAGAATATAATAATAATATTTTTACATTCATTCACACACTCCGCACCGACCTAATTCACGATACACCAAACAGTGAAAGGTATTACGCATATGGTGGCGATTATAAGAAATTGGCAAATACCGTAAATTACCTGTACAAATCAGTTGTGGCCGTGGAATAAAAAAACGATTTGCACAAACAATCGCTCTTGTAAGTGAGCATTGACGAGATAGATATGGCACAAGAAAACAAATGGTAAAAAACTGTGCTTTAAATCAACAAAGACGATGGCAAAGTGGTGTGATAAACACGAAGAAGAAGGACATACCGGACTTCAAATGAGGAAAATCAGTTAGACTGCCGACATCGACGGATTGCGCAATTTGAGAGGATGCGCGCTTCTGTCCGGATGTAGGGCGATACAACTCGGTCATATCGCTCGTCAGACCACTGTGCAAGGCATCTGGGGCAGGACCGGAGGAATTTCGCGAACTGTTAGTGGAGAATACATTAGCCGGGTTTAGATGAGGAAAATTCGTCGGCGACGTGAGGTGTTAGGTTGCAATTCACTAGGACAGCTGACGAAATACCCAATAGTATGTATGAAAGCACAAGTCTGATCCAAGCAAAGTGCCGCACAGTCAGAGACTGCACGTGGCTAGATAACTGTCGGTTTGCCCAGACCAATAGCAATAGAACTCAACCCCCACCAACCATAATAATACACATATGGAGCGAACACCGCATGCTTAGCTACCATGCAACAATGACTGAGATCGAATGCTCAATCAATTCGGAAGGTTTTGACCTTAAACAAGCGGATTCAGTGAGCGCATAAATGAAAAAGACTATTAAATCCAAAGTGATGTGTTGCTCACATCCCCCGAAATTACACTACACTACCGGTTTCTGGCTGTTTGCCTTCATCAGGTGGAGACAGTAAGATTAGGTTCAGTGCGCCTTGAAACAGTGATAAATGGTAAACGAGGTTAAACTTGAATGCCACTGTTGCGTAGGGTTCGTACAACGAACCACGATGTTCAAACACAGAATCACATAGTGATTCGTGGTCAAGCAGTTTGTGAGCGAGTGAAGCGAAATCAACACGACAGCTTTCCCAGTCACTCTACTCCACAACGCTGCAATAAGATGCCCGAATCTACCGAAGATGAACTCAATCGCACGTGCTGAAGCAACTCTAACGCAATGAATGACCCTGCTAGGAAATCAATACAAAATTGTATGATGTTGCAAAAACCACATGAGCATCAATGAGCGTTATTCACGATAAAGACGAGGCCATCAGATGAAGTATGAACACTATTCACTCTGGATCGATTCAAGATCAATTGGATCAGGTCATCAGTAACATGGAGATCTTCACTCTGATGACGGATATGAATGGGTAACCACAATACAACGATTGCCAATGAAAAATGTGAGAACGGATACATTTTGATTATTGGTTTTGCCGTATTCTTGTCATCACAATATCTCAGGCAGATGAGGTGTTTGTTATGCACACGCCAGATCCAGTACATCTGGCTGACGACAGATCGAGTAGCGAGTGCCTCGTGCATAACTGTACCTGGTCTGCGAAAAATTGATATTCCATTCCGTAAATCCAGGTATGGTATGGTATGAAAGCACAAGCATGATCAAAGCAGTGCCGCACAGTCACAAACTGCACGTGGGCTAAGATCTGCCAGGTTGCCCAGGTAGTATCATATTATCATATCTTCTTGATTTAAGAGGATTTGTTATCACGTCGTTCACGGATGAAAATAAACGTTGGTTAGGCGTGCTATCCACCAATATAATCAGTTATACACAGAACATAGAACGTGTGAACAAGCATGCGCATAGCCAAAAACATAAGTTCACACAATGTATTGGAAAATGTTTTCGATCAATCGGGGAATCATATTCACGAAAAAGAAAGTTTGTAGTAAGTTCACACATGATAAACAAGGATGAGCGGACGGTGTGTGTGACTACTTATCCATGTCAAGCCCATTGAACTATTCACAAAGTTGATCACGACGGTCCATAATGGAAGCACTGGACTCGAGCATCGCTCTTATTTGAGCTCATCAGCAGTGCATATCCTCCGCTTCGGGTGTGTTATCGATACAAATGACTAAAGGGCCACAATAACCCGCGAAGAGGACGGTGTATGCTTAACAAATAGCCTGATCGATGGGCAAACCGTAGCGTGGGGTGGTTAATACGCATCGAATAACTGTCCGTACAAGTCCGATAAACACGTTCTTCGACAAAAAGCCGTGATACAAAAAGCGAGGCTTTCACAACATGCAACGTGTGTTTGGACAAGGGGATGGAGTTGGCTCGTGTCCAGCAAAACATAGAAGGAGAAAATCTCTGTGAGGTTGCGAGAGCTAAATCTTCCGTTGATTGATAGTTCCGTGATGTCTGGGCATGGGTAACCTGACAGTATCTTAGCTCACGTGCAGTCTCTGACTGTACGGCACTTTGCATGGATGAGGCTTGTGCTATCATCATTATCATCAATAGAATGGTAAACTAAAGCAGCATTGAAATAACGTAGTCATAAATGAACGAATGTTTTTGAGTACGAAAAATAGAAATTCAATGGTGCAAAACTGTTTCAAAAAAAAAACAAGAGTTCACCGAAATGACTTAACGGGGACATGTTTAGGATCAAATGTTAATGCAAGAATAATAATGAGGATCTTTCCCACGACTTCCTATTTCGGCGCTGGATATCAAAATGAACTGGCCGGTCGGCTCAGCACCAGCAAATTCACAGCCCCGCATCAGATGGGATATAATGTCAGAGGGGGTTGGATTTTTAACGAAATTTGTCCCGTACATACAGAGAAAGTGCTGAATAAGTTTACGGTGAATACCTCTCGAATAACCCTTAACTGCCCAATTTAATTTATAGGCTGAATACGCTACACGTTCCTCTCTCGCAAACGCTCGATGCACACTGGCGTTATATGCCGGATGACTGCTGTATCTCTGTATCAAAATGGTACTAGACATGTATTGAACAAGTAAAAACACAAAGGAAACGATTTGAGCCGATCACTGTTTATTTATGCAACTTTTAATTAGCGTCCTGAATTCGGTACTGAGGGATAAAAATTAGAGCTCATGCAGCTTGAATCAATAAAAAGTTGCAGCCAAAAAGTTGACAAATTCAATACACGCACCTCACGACCAGCTTCGCGCTGGAGCTACGTGTCGTGAAACAGTGGAATAATCGTTAACGAAAATGGGAACTTTGCAGTCACATGGGAACATTGATGAATACAGGTCAAATGAGCGTGAACAAGACAACGCAATTTAAACACACTACACTCCAACACCCGCAACAAAGGATTATCGGAACAGCAAATATCCATAATTAGCCGGCAAATGCGAGCCGAACGCGTTCTTGCGAACTATAATGCTGGAATACACATGAATAAGCGAGCGATTTAACATATTATCCAGACACAGTGCCTAGCCGCTTGGTTAAGGTGAAAGAACAAATGCGATTGTTGATGCTGGAACCGAAGTCGGATTAATCCAATCAGGACATTCAAGCAACCACGCCCGTTTCGGAAAATAAACAATTGATATATAACAGTGGCATACAAATTCAACTTTGTTTACCGCTTTTCCACTGTTTCAAGGCTCACTGAACCTGATCTTACTGTCTCCACCTGACGATGGCAAACAGCCTGAAACCGGTAGTGGTGTGTAAGGGATGGGCATGTGAACACCACAATACATTAAACAATTGATCGTTCGCAAAACGTATCTGAGTCGTCTAGATTGTAAACCCCAACCCGTTTTCGATTTCACACAAATATAAAAAGCAATGAGAAATGCCAAACCAAACCTTTGAATAATATACGTTTTCATGAAAGAGACTTATGAATAATGGTTGGAGTGATACCGAATCGGTCGCACTCGGAAGAATAGGATCTTAGTGAACCCGGGAAATCAAATTGCAATGTCTGTTTACAATTTCCTTGTTGGACAAATTGACAATTAAATTACACGAATGAGCATCCACTTTTTAAGGCTCTTTGCGGCTTGAAAGTTTACATCAATGTGCAAAATCAACGTTGACAGCTCGGGTTTCAGGGCAGGGAAAAGATTGCGTGTCAGACAAAGGGGGAACGAAGTTTTTCGAAGCACGCACTGATAGGACATGAGCGCTTTTCATGACAGATGTTTGAAGACACAAAAAGATGAAGCATGATTGATGCCTGGCCGTCGAGGCGAAAGAGAGAAGACAAAAGACAAGAATGGAAATTGACGACTGCGTTCGTAACGGTAATGCCACTCATCGAATATGGGAACAGACTGCTGGACTATGAATCCGTTTCAAAATATTATGAGTTTAGAAAAAAAACTTGGTTAGGTTTTTCTCATAAATTTGAGTAGAGAGAGAGGGGAATACGGGCAACGGGGAATTTAATAAGGAATCTTCTCAGGCAAACGACTTATCAGATATAATAAAGATAAATTCATGGAACATACTCTCACTTCTACAAAAGTTCTCCCAATGTCGAAGAAACTGAAAGAAACCGGGACTGTTAGAGCCGCTTACCAATACGGCGAGCATCTGGTCTTACCCGCAATCGGATTACACTATCAGACAGCTTGGTGGTATTTTGGTATAACAGAGAGGCTATCTGTATCCTACAACTATTTATCATGTCCTATTACACAGCGTGAAACTCTTCAGCATTAAGATGAAGCGTTTCCCCTGATTACGAGTCCAGCAGTTGCGATCCATAGATTCACTTAACAGACAAGTCGATACAGTTGAGAATTTGAAGCCAGCGAACCTGCTCATGTCCACTTTATTTAGCAGTGACTTCAAAGTTACAACTTGGGCATTTTTGACTATTTTAAGCCACGGGGATCCTGACCTACTGCCGTAACACGTTGAGTGTCCACTGTGTAAACATTGCCGTGGGAAAGTGATTGAAAAGCATGCAAACACGGATTTTTGTTTTAAGCGAATGAACAATTAGTTAGACTATCAGGTATGGAGATTGAGTCGGGAATTACAGTCACAAAGAGTTCCCAGCGATTAGTACAAAGGCGCGAGCGGTAGCCATGTACGAATTGTTAAAATGAGCGGAAAATCAATGTATCACACTAAGCCACTACGATTCATTACCCATAAAAAACGTGAATGAAAAGACTCCGGAGGAAAAACCCATACCACTTGATTGAATGAAGCTCAACACAATTTTCGGAACACTTATTGTCCAATAATTCACTCAGTACGTCATTAGAACAAAAGTAAAACAACAGAGTCGGAGCAGGGTGGAGAATGATCAATGGACTCAATTTAGCCACCCTAATTGCGAGACAATGATGAGTTAAGTGTTTACAATCCAATGGTTTGAGCGCGCAAAACAAAATGGACGAAAAACTTGTGGTGATCAAACGGCCCGATGTGAAACCGAAACGATCGACACACATGCGTAACGCGACCAAGTTAATCAAGCTGTAAATTTGCCAACTGGCCACACATGGTCATCAAATAGATATACGTGAAAACACCCGAGTTAGTTAGGTTACACGAATACGCTCAAACCGGAACTGAGCTGCATGCGCAAGCAGGCTGGATTCTCACTGTCATTTCTATTTTCATTCTTTTATCCTTTCAGTCCAAGGTAACCTGACAGGATCTGAACCCCTGGTGTAGTCAATGACTATGCGGCAGTGTCTAAATCAGGTTTGTGGTTCCATACATACGGAGTTAATTAGTACACTATCAAACGAATAAAAACCCACAAAATATGACAAGCATAACATCTGCTTTCACACACCGGGTACGACGAGACGCAGAAAAGCGATCAGACGGAGCAAAAAAGAGATTTGCCTACTAGAAAACGCTAATTCGAGAGTAAACAATGCTTCTGTGTTTCAGTAGGAATTTTCGTCTCACTTTTTAAGCTTATACCGTAAATCATCCAACCAAATGACAATCGAAAACATTCCGAGGCAAATAACCATCAGTAATCGTGTGATCAAACTTGAGCCCCATGCGCTCGGTGAATCGAACGCAGTGTTCGCTTTTATGCGGGAACGCAGAGAACAATCTACCCTTCAATTAACCATTAATTGTGTGGTTCGCGCAGCTGACAAACCACCAGCTGGCGAGCGTGGCCTGGTGGGAACATGGACGCGCGTTTCTTCGTCGTGTTCGACCTGTCAGACATTCCCGTTATATGGGAGGAATGTCACGTGATCTGCTGATGATAATGGGGAACAAAGACAAAGAGGTGGGTTGTAAAACAGAATATGGGAAGAACGCTGTTTGGGATTGGACAGGCTTACTACGTTGAGGCTGTAAACTTGCGCTAGTGAAATGTGAGCGAAAGAAGCGACATTGAAAAAATCATATGAGCGCTCATGGAGTAACTTTCAGACTGTCTGTAGTAATACACGAATGCGTGTAGCAGCTATAGAAACGACGGATCGTATAGTGAAGCATAGCTAGGAAATTCGACATATATAACGAGCAGAAAAGGTAAACATTTAATGCGAAAAGAACTAATCGTTATACGGTGGCAGAAAGGAGACATCAGGACACCGTACCCGTTCGTAATCAGTAGCCGGTGATTCATCATCATCATCATCATCGCAGACAGCATTACACCGGTAGCGCGTACCGAATGCTTAACTGCCACACAACCATGAAAACGTAAAATCCTAAAAGATGGGGAAGAGTGGGACTTAAATAGCTACGGATTCTATAGAAGAGTAAGTACAAACAAACTGGGTAGAGTTGCCTACAATCCCGAATGGAACCTGCTTCAACAAGTTTCTGAACGAGCAGGCGACATCATCCACGATAACAGCTTTGTTGTTCTTAGCTGATGAGTGCCGGCAGCACAAATAGATTTTGGTGTCTAGGTACGATTGAAAAGACTACATTTTATGCTAACGATGAAGCTTTTCAGACAATTTTTGTGAAAGTAAAGCAATGGTCAATGTAATTCAGTTATAGATGCTCTTCGATTTTTGCATTATTAACCTCCCAGTGAAACGATTGATAGTAATTAGAGATGAGGTTCAAACATGAGTAACTGGTATATGCAAAACTAAAGCTACATCCAATAAATACTCATCGTATCCCATTAACGCTGAGTCCGAAATTCGGCGTTCAACGTGGACGAACTACATAACCATGAAAATATTTTTGCGGAAGACAAGACAACACAAAAACAGCAAAAATCTGCCTGTCAAAACATCATAAGCAAACTCGTTTTTATGTCTACCAGAGAAAAACCACTTTTCAA
>JACCGJ010001894.1:54023-67392 GCA_013407085.1 Atriophallophorus winterbourni | reverse complement strand
GGACTGCTGAATTCTGCGTCGTGTCAGAGCGACAAAGCTGACCGAATCGACTTCTAGCAACTCTTGCCTTTCGAGAAACAAATTCGGAAAGTCGTTCAAAGTTTACATCCGAACCGTCAGCCGGAATCGCGTCGGCAGCATCGGCCCACTGCTGCTGTAAGGCTACAGGTAAGCACCTTACAACACTTTCCAAAGTGTTGACCGAATTCAAGTCGGCCTCGCACTTTATTTGTGTCAGCATAATATGGCAATTTTTCCATCTTTATTGCCAATCAGATAAACCATCTACCTTCTCTGAAAGAGCGTTCCTGGCTTCTCCGGAACAATTCAATCCAGTGTAGACGCGAGCAATACATGCGGTTAACCGCACAAATCCCGCAGTATGATTTTTTCTTTCTCTCTCATAGAACCCTCAGTGGGTTTGCAGCATGACTCAGGCATCAATAGCTTTACGAGCCTTATCAAGCGGCCAATAAAACATCAGATATATAATCTTGTGCCGGGTCCGTGAGCCGCGATTCAATGTAGCATCAGATTGCCTCATAATTTCCATAGTCAATTGGATTACCATCAAAGTATGATAATTCAACTTTGGGTAGTCCGAGGCTGATATTCATTGAGGGCTGCAATTCGGTTGTTGTCGTCCCGCTTCGTTCTGGCCTGCTGCCCTTGCCAGCAATCAAATTGTTCTCCTCTAGTTCTCTCTTTTCCCGTTCCAAGCGCTCTATCGTGGATCTAGCTACGGATAGCTGCTGCTCTAAATCCAATGCGCATTGGGAAGCTGTATCTATGCCCTCTGGCTTATCACACTCAGTCAATGCTACCTTAGAAGCAACTTTAGGCATTTTATACAAAATGATTCAAAGGAAAAAAAAGGAAACAAAAAAGGGACGTCACCAATATTGTAAACTGGATCGATTCGCGAATATTCAACTGCACTTCTCGCCAAGTTCGAAAAGAATCAAATTCCAAGTTGAGAACTGCTTCAACGAACCAAATTGAATACTTCCAAAAATTGTAATGCTTCGACGCACCAAGTTGAGTACTGTAACGTCTGTGACTTGAGTAAACGCGTAATCCACCCGTTTCTTTGGTTTCGACAATTCAAAACCACAATTCGGATGTTATACGGTAACTGTAATTCAACAATTACAAACAACAATAATTATACCAACCTCACTTATAGGACCGTACAGCACACAGTGGAGTCCAAATACTCCAGATCAATTTCCATTCAAACCAAGCACGACCAAAATGTCTCCAAACTTTCTGTGACATCAAAATGACACTTCAAAATAGCGTCAAATTCAAGCAATTACTGAAGGCCCAAAATGGCAACCAAATTCCGCAACAATGAACCGACATGCTCACAATGAATTAAAACACAAGCTTCACCAATATGTGAACAGAAAAAAACAAAAAAAAAGATTTCCACTGAATATTACCAAAAAGAATGTTTTTATATCAAAAATACTGTAGGAAAAAAACACAAAGCAAATCATTTCTCAAAATTCAGTTTTGTAACCAAGTTCAAAATAAAAAGAATGATGAAGGGAAGGGAAGAATTTCAAACTACTTTGAACCTACACCCTCAAAGAAAGTAAATGGTGGAGTTTCTTTTTTATACAAGATTCTTTTTTTGCTGACCTCACACAATTTTAGTGAAGCGAAACGGCATTTTTCCAGCATTGGTTATAAAGAGGCGCTCCCTCAATACAATCGGGATAATTTATGGACGTCATGATCGTCGAAGTTTCCAAACAAACAAGATAAATCTTTTGGTAGCCGCGGGTGCTACTCTGAACACCAGTGTTCAGTAACTGCATCTCTTGCAGTGAAGTCACGTCGACCTTCAGCCTTTTGTTAATAAATGCTGAATTTCTTACGCCTCCGATATTCGGGACGTCATGAAATCCAATGAACATGGATTGAACGTTCTAGGTTTCTGATTGGTTAGTAATTTGGTTCGTATTTGCGGACAAAATACATCCTGCTTTTTGGTCTATTTTTAATCCAAATACACCATATGAAAATAGCTGACCGTGGGAAGACGGCACCTTAATGACTGGCCAGCAAAGCTTGAGGCGTGCGGTAGCCAGCCAATGTGTCCTGAAGATATGTCAAACCATTTGAGCCATAGCTTTTAACCGATATCTGCTGCATCCCGTGTTATTATCCACAGAAGCGAAATGGTGTGTTCTCTCCATGGGTGCAGTAAGATGTACGTTGGGGCAGTTTAATTCGGAGAACTTGAGGTTGTTAAAGAAGCAAGTGCCTTCACACTTGACATCACTTTAATCAAAGAAACTGCTAGGCTGATGCATTTGGATCGGGTCACAAACCGTCACAACTTCTTCGCCACTTGCTTGAGTTTTAAGGAACTGACACCAGTCGGTAAGTCCGTGTTGGAGAAATTGTGGCAGCAGAACTTGCCTATAGACGTTCCAATGACCCTTTCAAAGTTCGAAAACGGCTGCAATCACAAATGTTCGATATCTTCGCAGACCGAATGTATAACAACCATAAGTAAACCATAGTTGCGATGTTAACTACTAACAATTGGGTTGGAAATTACGTCACTTATATTGAAACTGAGAAACTGACCTCGCGCATCTAAGCCGTAACAGAATCAATATTTAGAACAACACCACCCAAAGAAAGGAACATGTGACGACAACGTTCATCAAAGTTAAAAAATCATTATTTACTGAGCTATTACAACTACCGCTTCTGTGAACGCACAAAGCTTTGCATATTCACCTAAAATTCTAAAGATGAATGGAAATAAGCCAAGTAAACCGTAGATAAGGCTGTATTCACTAGTGAAAACATCAGTAAGCTTCTCTACCATACCAATTTTTCTGTTTTATATACAAGAGACTTTTTTAGCTGACCTCTCACTGTGCTGGTGAAGGGGAAGTCCATTTCACTTTTTCAAGCATCGATTATAAACAGGTGATCGCTAAATACAATAGGACAATCCCGGCATCGCGTTGGTCATGATTTAAAAACGAAAGACAAGAAGAAAAATCATTTTGGAACTAGTGTGTGCTTCTCTGCAGCTCTACACTGGAAGAAATTTTGGACAATCGATCGGCTCGTTAGCCATTTACTGGCTTTAAGCCACCTTCAGCCCCGTGCAACTTGAACTTGAACAGATTTGAACCAAAAAATCAATTAATTTTGCGTGTGATACAAATGTCTTGACAGATTCTCCATCGCATTTAAAATGAAAAGAACGCCTTGACCTTATGTCGCTCAGCATTCGTCGTGTAGGCTACGACTTGCTGCTAACTAGTGCTTGAACCTGGCAGTGGTTCGTAGTGAGTGGAAATAAACCATAATCGTACCAATACACAATGGTGGCTGCTGGTCAAATCTTGGTAACTATAGTACTGTCAGCCTGAATAGCATCGTGTCGAAAGTATTTGAAAAACTGCTGCGTGATAAAACCTGTCAGCATCTTTGTCGGCATTCTCTACTGAGTGTAACTCAGCATGGATTTCTTGAGGGTAGATCCTGCCTGACTAACATTCTTAGTTTTCTCAATACTGCTACTAAAAAGGATGGATGAGGGGAAGCCTGTCGATGCCCTCTACCTATATAAATAAATAAATTTTATTCTTGGAAATCCAACGCATGTTAAACATGATCAAGGGTTTCGATTCCGTAAATCACCGCCTTCTAGAAATTAAGCTATCGGAAAATGGCATACGGGGTAGTTTACTTGCTTGGATAAAGGCCTTCCTTACAGGTAGGACATTCCAAGTTAGAGTAGGATCAACGCTGTCGAATCAAACCGACGTGATCAGTGGTGTACCCCAAGGGTCGGTACTCGTTCCTCTTATATTCCTGATTTTCATCGATGACTTTTCCTCTGCATTGAAGAGCCCATGCTCCATTTCCGCGGATGATGTGAAATTCATCGGATCAACGGATAAAGATACTTTGATGCACGACCTTGAACGGGTCATAAACAGGTCATACCAGTGGGACCTCCCACTGAACATTAATAAGAGGCAACTCTTGTCAGATTTGATAAGATTTGAGTTCAGGTGTCGGGCAATTCTCTCACTGTTAGCGCCACACAGCGTGTTAAGGATTTGGGAGTACTAGTTAGGACTGACTTCAAATGGAAGGACCTATGCGCCGCTGCAGCTCAACGTGCTCGCAAAGTGCTCTTTCGCCTGAGTTCCGTGTTATCCAGCAGAAGACCCGATGTATTCCTGCTCCTTTTCACGGCATTAGTTCGGCGCATTTAGAATCTTGTGTCCAGGCGCGGTGCCCTTACTACAAGAAGGACATCGTTTGACGCGAAAGCGTACAGCCTGAAGTCCCTAGAACGTTTCTCACTTACGCGACGTCGTTTGAGAGGTGAATTAATTGAAACCTTCAAGATCATGAAGGGGTTAAGTGGCGTTATTTTGAACGACTTCTTTCCTTAAAACCCCAGCTGGAACCCCGCAGACATTCACTCAAACTTGCTAAGGAGCGATGTAGACTAGAATCCCGGAAAAACTTTTTCAGCCTCAGGGTGGTAAATTTATGAAACCGGCTTCCAGAAAAAACCTATAGCCTGCAGTTCTATCGCGAATTTCAAGAACGGTTTGGACCGCATCTGGGGTAAGCTTTTTCCTGAATTCTCCCCTTAATTTCTATGCAAGATTAGGTAGTTCACCATTTTTAGAGTTATCTAGTAAGTAAGTAAATGCTAGAATTCTTTTTTAAAACACACTACTCTTCTTTAGCTGACTTCTCACCGTATTGGTGAAGAGAAATTTTTTATTTTTCCAGCATCCTTCATAACGAGGTGCTTCCTAAATACAACCCTGATAATCCCTTAGCGTCGCGATCATCGAGGATATCCAAATCACAATAAGAAAAAATCTCTGGTAATGGTGGTTGCTTCTCTGCAGCTTTCCGCCGAAAGAAATTCTGGACGCTCGATTGGCTCGTTAGCCACTTACTGTTTTGTGAAACTGAACTGAACTGAACTACTCTGAGCCTATGGTGAAGAACTGCGCGAGTTTTTTCTCTTGTGGCGGGCTCATGAACCCGTGACCATGCCCAAATGCCTCAAAAGCAAAGAACACTACGCGTAACACAAGGATTCACACTCTCAACAAGAATTGCTAAGTTGTGGGATGCGCTTCCGGAAGAGGTTATTGCAGCAAGATCTGAAAACCTGTTCAAGCAACTAGCGGATAATGTACTGCACTGGACAATTTTTCAACTGAGGTTTTTCTGTACTGTGCTGCTTATAGAAAGAGATGCGGCTCACAAAGGCTTGACCCTCTGTCGTTTATCAAAAGAAGAATAAGTTCTGAAAAATTAACTAATTTCAGCGCGTGATACGAATGTCCTAACGGATTTATCGCGTTTTTAAAATGGAGTCTGAACCTCGACCTGTATACTCATTATACAAGTGTCGTGTGTTCAACTAAAATAGTACCGAACAGTAAATGGCTGATAAACGAATAGAGGCTTTGTGGTCAAAAACCACAAAAATATTCGGAATAGCTCTCACGTCAGACCAATTTAGAATTTGGCTTCCGGAAACTATCCGTTAACCAAAGGGGAGAGGATCGACTGGAGAAAGTCCAAAAGGAGGGCTACCAATGAGTGAGGGGTAAAATGTTGCGTATTCCCCTATGACTAACGATTGCGGAACTCAAACTTTTCCACTGGATATCGAAGATGACGATATGGTTTGGTGTCACGCGGAGAATCCGGCTTGGGATATTACGGAACGGAACTTCAAAAATTCTTTTCGGTATACACGGACTCCAGAACTAGATGTCATTTGCTGAAGTTGCAAAAGCGCCTAACGGAACACCTGAAGCCATCGTTTACTCTGTCGACCAGAGTGGTTAATATTTGGAATGCACTCGCCGCTGATGCAATCGGGCAGTCACCGGAGAGTAGTTTAAACGCATATTGGACGCTGAACTTCCCGCTATCCTGCGCGATTCGCCTACTCTCCCAGCTCAGTAACTCCTCGTGAGGAATCTACGCTGAGATAGCAGAGACCCGTGAGGTGAAGTGGCTTTCACGGACTGTAGTCCTCCTGCCGACTATTCAGAAGAAGAATGGTGAGACATCTCCCATCTTCCATTCACAGTTACACACGCCTGTGTTACTTACGAATCAATCCTGGTAGTGGTGGGTGTTTTCAAGCACACCTCCGAAAGAATCTGGGCACTCGTTTCGACTTGGTCGACTATCTCCCTGTGATACTGATTCTTGATACTAAATGTTGTAGAGGAGCGCACCATTTACAATAGTGTATTGCGGAAAAAACTAGGTCTAATCGAATAACGACAGGATAGTTAACACATTGGGTCTGAAGAAGTTCCAGCTGTTTCGCAAAATGGTCGAAGAGAAACGTAGTCCATATTGGTCGGGACGAAAAACGCTGCGGAAATAGGCAAAATAAAGTGCAGCATCACAAAAATTATAATCGTGATAAAAGTATAATTAAGAATTGCGTATGTGGGATAAAAATGGAGGTCAATGCGTTTAAAAGTATTTAGTGATGGAGCAGAAATAACCGAAAGAGCAAGTGCATTCTACGCACGAGGCTTTCCGATGGCAAAGTAGTGTCTGTGGCAGTTTAATCTACTGTGTCGATGTGTTAACTTTAGGTGATGACCACGATTTTCCGATTGTGGGGCCATTTCCAGAATACCCCTACATGGGTGAGTTTCTTCCGTCAATATCCCGTACACAAGGATGTGTAACTGCGCAGTACTTTTTGCTATGCGGCTAACACCGTGTTAAATTGAACGGCCAGATGTAGTGAGCTGCATGCTGACACAGAACGGAGTATCACTACCATTTTCTGTTCTTTTTTCCTCATATCTGTCTAGGCCTGGGCAACCTGACAGTATCTTAGCCCACATGCAGCCTCTGACTGTGCGTCACTTTGCCTGGATCAGAATTGTGCTTTCATACCATACCATACACAAGGATCAGATCGCCTAGAATGCGACGGTTGTTTGTAGAAAACAATTGTAGCGTTGTAAGATGTTCGTCGTAGCTGATGAGGCCAAGCCCCTTCACAAGTTTTGTAGAACGTCTCTGAGGGCTCTTTTAAGGTGTGCTGGTCACGTTTCAACCTTTGGTTCCAGACAGACATTATACTTCAAGCATGGCCTGATGTACGCCTGAAGAAAAAACCGAAAGAGACGTGGATCGATTGCTCCGAATGTACGCCTTAAGAACCCAACGTTTCTATTTGCTACGGTTGAAGCTCTGCTACACTGAGCAGAACAGCCCAAATTATTTTTTACAATCACCCCGAGATCTTTTTCTTGCTTTGTGACATCGAGCATCTTGCCGCCCAGAATATAGCTAGGGTCATCAGGAAGTCGAATACGTAGTGCATGGCATTTATCAGTGTTGAATGGTAAGTGGTTGATCGTAATGAATCCAGGTCGGATTGAAGGTTCCTTGTATCGCCGTGGAGTTGATGACTCGCCAAATCTTGGTATCATCTGCGAATAGGAGAAATGGTGATTCGACGTACCTTCCAATCTCGTTGATAAACTTCATGAATAGACGTGGGCTAAGAACGGAACCCTGAGGTACTCTACTCGGGTGTGGGATTGGCTCTGAAAGTGTCTGTCTAACATGCACCCGAAGGTTTTTCGAACGCATGAATGCATCTACCAAGGACAGTAATTCGGGTGGAATACTTAGTGCTTGCAGTTTGTTTAGCAATATTGCATGGTCTACTCGGTCAAATGCCCTAGAGAAATTCAAGTAAATGACGTCCATATCCTGACATTCATCAGCTGCTTTGTCCAGCAGTTGCTAGCTAAAACCAACTTTGAGGTGTAGGAATGCCCTCTAAGAAATCTGTGTTGTTCTGCAGCGATAATATTGGAACTATCACACAAGCCATACTTTCATCAGTAGCAACCGATTCCATCACCGTGAATAGCACTGGCAGGAGGGTGACTGGAAATATGCCGCAAGCGGTTCGCAAAGTTGGTCGACAACTGCGCGCAATGCTTGCGGTGTGATACTGTCCATACCCGGTGAGGAGTTTAGTCGAAGTTGCATGTTTATTCTCGTCATCATCATCATGAAGCACAAGTCTGGAGCTAGACAAAGTGCCAACCATTATGAAGCAGGCAAGCGGAATACACGAATAGAGAGGTCTATAGAGCGAGTTTACGGGAGTTACTGCGTAGATAAGAAGTTTTTGTGTTCAAGACGAACAGAACTGCACAAGGGTGATTTAATGTCAATAGAATTTGCGTGAGCAAAATAAGTTCCCCACGAATCCTTCGATATTTCATGGAGAACAAATTTAGTTTCGCCAGTCTTTCGTGGTATGGGACGTGAAACAGACTTCTTGCTAGCTTGGTTGCTCGTCGCTGCGGTGATTCAAGCATCCTTTCGTCTTTAATTGCCACGGTTTCCAAACTTGCACAGCATACTCCGTGGCCGAATGAATGCCCCCAGGAACACACGAAATGCTGCCGGCTCAAAATTGTTAAGTGCTCGGTGTAAAAGACCTACCATGGTGATTGTGGAGTTGGCCGCTTTGATGCACGTGGTGGAGACAGAAAGATTGCATTGTGTGGTGACCCCCGAGTCGCGTTCAGTAGTTGTCGCCTGCATTAATGGATCTTCAAGATAACCGTTAGGAGGGTGCTCGGATCTGCAATCGTGCAGTACTTTATGCTGTGCGGCTAACACCATGCTAAATTGATTGACCAGAGGTAGTGAGTTGCATGCTGAAACAGGCCGGAGTCTTTACTATCATTTCTATTTTCTTTATCATATCTGTCTAGGCCTGGGAAACCTGACAGTATCTTAGCCCACGTGCAATCTCTGACTGTACGGCACTTTGCCTGGATCAGGCTTGTGCTTTCATACCATACCATACCATTATGCTTTATTGCTCAAATTAGGAGCCAATCCGATCGCCAAACTTTCTATAAACGTTCATCATGATCTGTCCCATGTTTTTTCTGTTTGAGCAAAGTAGACAATCTTGAGCTGGTATCCCTGTTAATGCATGGTGCGGTAATATGTGCGCCTATTAATCGGACGGTTGCAGTTTTACTTTCAGGGTTTTGCGTCCCCGCTTTCTAAACGTACTGCGTCAAAAGAGAATAGCGATAGAATAACACTTTCCGCCGTGTGATGATGTATCTCTATTTCTGTTTCTGTCTAGGATTTGTTAACCGAAAAGTGTCTCAGCATTCTGTGTAACTTTTTGCTTATGCTTTCATACCTTTTACATACACACATACGTACATTCATTCATTCATACATACATACACACATACGTACATACATACATACATACTTACATACATACAACCTAACAATTTCGCCCACGTGCAGTCTCTGTCTGTGCGGCACTTTGCCTGGATCAGGCTTGTGCTTTCATACCATACCATACCTAACAATTTCTCAGCCGATGCAAAACATTTCAGCATTCTGCGTAACTTTAGGCTTGTACGCCATTGTTCGATATGGCTGGCACGCCAAGCTCTTCAATCACACCTGGGAAACCTGACAGTAATATCGCCTACGTACAGTCTCTGACTGTGCGGCACATTGCCTGGATGAGGCTTGTGCTTTCATACCCATACCATACCTCCTCCATCATAACAATAACGTGGAGCAGCACTCATACGAGTCGATGGAACACGACATTTTGTTACGGTGAAGGGAAGTTTGTTGTCGGTTGACCACTTATGGATTGTGTTAAGGTCTTGTTGGCCGCAAATAGTACGCTAAATTTAAATTTCGTCCATGTAAAGCAATACCAGTGAATGCAGAGTGCATGTGACGTCGTTTATAAATATGGGGAGCATGTAAGCACATACGACTGAGCCATGTGTGAACACCGCTTGTTGTTGGCAAATGGAGAGGGAAAACAGCTGTCCGCTCGAACTCGGGCGCTTCGGTCAGTCAGATAACTCTTCAGCCAGTAAAGTAATTTCCCATTGATTCCCTGTAAAACTAAGTTTTGTCGGAGGAGTTCGTGGTCGACTCGGTCAAAAGCTTCAGAAAAATCCAAGTAGAGCACATGAACTTCCATGCCACGGTCAATAGCGCCCGTCCATTGATCACGGGCGAGCATGAGATTGGTAAAACAAGAACAATGACTTCGGAACCCATGGTAAGCTTCAGGTAAGACATGCTGCTTTTCAGCATAAACCACTAACGTGTCTGCAATTACCGATTCCATTACCTTAGACACGACTGGTAGTACGGTGATGGGACAGTGATTGGATGCTTGAGATCGAGAAGCACCTTTGTGAATCGGAGTATTAGAACCACGTTTCCGCTCACCGGGATGAAAACCGAGATTGGACTGGCCAAATGTGAACACAAAGATGAGACACACTCATGAAGAGTTCGTGGGTGAAAGCCATGAGGGCCAGCAGAGCTCGTTGTTTGCAAGCTTCTCAGCTTACGAAGGACAGCTCCCGTTGTGAACATGACGTATGTGGGTGTAGATGCCCATTCGTCATTGGCGACAGGTGTAGTATCAGTATATTCTCCAAAGACAGAGAGATACTCAAGTCGTAGTTTTTCACCTGCTACCTCTGCCGTTGGAGTCGCGCCTGTAGGAGTTTTCCGGGTTTTATGTGTCTTAGACGGTTAACAAATCGGAAGAGCTACTTTTGGTTAGCATCAAAGGCACAAGCTAGACGATATTGATAATGCAAACAGTCCTCGCAAATACGGGAGGTAGTCTTGTTGCGGTACAGACGGAAGCGTTCCCATTGTGCCGGAGAGAGGCTGCGGATGTAAACAGCCCATTCTATGTTCCTTTTGAGTATCCCCTTCCTGGTGTGACTACCAAGAAAGTTTGTCGTGAGCTTGCTGAAAGTAACTTTTCTGAGTGTTGTACGTAAACAATACACACGGTGAACTTGGGCCGAGAATTGATACCGTATATCAGCATTTAGGGCAGAGTCAACAGTCCAGTGTGTTGCGGAGGTCGTAGTCCGTACGACGTCTGGTGCATGTGGGGGGTTCGTTGCTTTGTCACCCCAATATTAGAGGGCAAAATGTACACTCCGACCAAGGGGTGGGTGCTGTTTTACGGTTTTTACAATGAATTCATCGGGTAAGGATGGTCTATTACGCGAACGAAAGCGTGTGTATTCAAATAAGTGGTTAAAAACGGGTGGTTGTGTATAAGGTCGAGCAATTCTAATGAAAATCGGCTTAAGTTTACCCTTCGCTTCCCGTATGATGATGATATTGAGATGCTAGGATCCGACAGCAAAGCAACGCCTATCTCGGATTTAGGATAAGTAATTGAGTTAACGGAGACATGGGACTTGCCACTAAATTTGAGGAAAATCTGCGTTCTGACGACTGATTCGGTGACGACACAACTAGAAATCAGCCAAGGAAGCACCAGATTTTTCTCACTCATGAGTCGGTGGCTGCGAGGCGATCTAATAGATGTCTTTAAGATTCTAAATGGTTTCATAGGAGATAATATCACTGAATTACTTATTCTTGCCCCGAAACAGCTACAAGGGGTAATTCAATCAAACTTCTTAAGGCTATACACAAAGGTTGTCACAGCCGGGAGTGGCAGTGGGGATGAGCTCTCAGTCTATAAAATGCTCCCATAAGGCGTGCGTCTCAAACAGCCTCTGACAACCAAAGCCCAGCTCCTGGCCTGCACGCGGCGGAACCGCTTCTACTGACAGGAGAAAGGGCGAAGGCGGGTGACTGGCGCCTCAAAACCAGTTTGCTCCGGGCAGATGGAGCTCGTTAGCCTGGGAGGGCAGTCCATCTAAGGGCAGGAAAACCCTGATTCCAAGCCTCCACTGCCTTGCGGCATACCTGTTTGCGGGAAAGGCTTCGGGAGTGAACCCTGAGGAAAAATCCCTGCTGCCTTGCGGGAATACTTTTGAGTCAAAGGCTCCGGGTGGGGTCCCCTAAGCTAACCCCCTACTTCGGCCTTGGCAACCGGGTAGTATGTCGCCTACAACAAGAACCATGGAATCTACTTCATCCACAACTCGCTGTCAAAATCACGTTCGCTACATTACATCACATGCCGATCCTTATATCCCACGACCCTTATTACACACAAGCAATGAATCTCGTCAAGATGCCCCTTCCAGCTCGCCAAACACAGAACAGCCAAGCCAGAATGCTCACTTCCTGAAACCCCGTATGCCCTTCAAGCTAGCTGCATTCAACGTCAGGACCTTGAGGCAAACAGGACAACAGGCTGGTTTAGCTCGTACACTAGAAACGATGAGAGTAGACATCTGCTGCCTATCAGAAACGCGCTTACACGACTCTAGTCATGTGATAAACCTATGCTCAACGAATAATAACGGAGTCAAGTTCCGTTTGCGTGTATCTGGTGATGAAGAGGCCCAGACAGCGGGACTTGCAGGAGTTGGTATTGCCCTGAGCTCACGCGCCGAGGCAGCCTTGATTGACTGGTTACCTGTCAATAGCCGTTTGTGCGCCGTCCGACTTGGCGGCTCATGCAAAATCAGTCAACACAGGCAGAAGACCCGTGCACTTTTCGTCATCGCAGCATACGCCCCCACTAACTGCAGTGCTGATTTAGCGAAAGACGAATTCTACCGAGGTCTAGACGAATTACTGCGTAAAGCACGAAAGTCGGATATTGTCATTCTGGCTGGCGATCTTAATGCCCGAGTTGGCCGCCTCTCACAAAGTGAACGACACCTCGGTGGTCCATATGGTCTCGATTGCGTCCGATCAGACAACGGTGAACGCCTGTTGAGTCTATGTGCTGAGCACCGCCTATTTCTCAGCAGCGTCAACTTCCGACATTCCAAACAACGGTCAGCAACACGGAGATCCCCCTCGACAGGACTCTGGACACAAATTGATCACATTGCGATCAGTTATCGATGGCGTTCCAGTGTGCAAGACTGCAGATCATATTGGTCGACCTGCCTATCATCAGACCACGCGTTAGTCTGTGCAAACCTAACTATGCGTTTCAGCGGATCGCGTAAGAAAAATATCATGAGGCTGGATACGCTTAAACTATCAGATAGAGCAGTGGCAGAGAACTATCTATCGGCCCTATCTAATGCACTTGGACCCCATCCTGATAATATTGAGGAGCATTGGGCTCAAATCCAAAGCGCAATGTATCATGCTGGCCTGGAAAGCTGTGGAACATCCAAGCGAACAGATTCCAACTGGATATCTGCTGCTACAGCCAAATTAATTGACCAACAGCGTTCCTTACCTCCGGAGAAAGATATGATGAACAGCGCAGGCAAGTTCGCCACCAGTTGAAGACCAGCCTCAAAACGGACCGAGAATCATGGTGGGAAGAGCGAGCAAGCGAGATGGAAGCAGCCCAAGCAGTTGGCAA